>JARLTB010000232.1:260000-305000 GCA_030141615.1 Unio pictorum | reverse complement strand
TAACTGTATACAATTTGCAGATGTCCAGAAATGCTTTCAACGAAAAGCACTTACAAAGTAAGAATCTGTTTCTCACTCCCACCTCTACGTTTACCCCAGCACTCTAACCCCACATGCTGTTATCTTTGACCTTGGGACACATGTACACAAGCTGATAATTAAAATTCGCCAACGCTTTACACGAGCATGATTTTTACCACATATTGATACATTGATACTGATGTCATATCCGATTGTACCTACTTTTACTGCTGATTCATATCTACAATTGAATAGACTTGATTCTTGAAAGTTCGATTCTTGGAAGAAAAGTAAATAGTGTCGTTAAACTCATTATTTCATTTGAATTGACACTTTTTTTGGAACAAAATTAAGCACACCTCTTATGACCAGTTGTAAAATCTAGCATATTAGACTTATTAAGCTGAAACATCCAGGTACGTTTTCGTTATAAAATCTATAATTTGTCAAAGTTAGTTCTCATAACACACATTTTATTGCGTCGAAATTGGAGGAACCTCCTTTTGGTTTCATTTATCTTTACCGATTTTTTTTGTTATAAGGAAGCGAACGTCGAATATAGCAGGGCAATTCCGAATAGAAATGTATGCAATCTGCTCATGAAATAACACCATAAATAATGGCATTGACATTACCAGCTTTGTGAAACAGGGTACCTTTATCAGTCTGTTAAAACGCTAGCCCTTGATACGGATTACATAGTGACGTAATTCCGCAAACCAAAACAAAACGGCGGAAATAGTACGATTGACTGTTGAAACGTGATTGTTCTGGTAGGAGAATATTGTTATCACTCTGAAGAATGGAAAAGAAATTTATAGCAAATAGAGCCGTTAGTTTAAAAAAGGAAGTCCTATAGCTACTTTTAATGTTTAGATTAATTGTTAAGCCACATGACATCTTCAGTTCCCTGTAGCAACATGTCAAAAGTACACGCGGCCCACAAGGGTTAAAAATATTACATACTATCATGAAAGCAAATTTACTTTCAAGCTTGTGAGACATTTCTATCTATGTAACCATTATCATTTCCAGTCGCACGCGCTATCACTTTGTTGAATTCCATAGAAGATGACAAAATTAGCCATTGGGTGGGTCTTTAGGTTTCACGCGAAAACAATGACTCTAACAAACGAAATTCCATTGCAGTATGATTCCTTTCTTGTCGATCTTCTCAAAGATATGCAATACATTTCTCAACGTACAAACTTCGAACTCAAAGTCCCCATATTTTCAAACACATCTGGTAACCATATGTCAGTTGTTAGAAGGTTAGTACTGTTAGGTTTAGGAAATGTTACGATAATTAAAACAAAAATATCAAGGGAAGAGTATTATAGGAATATTACTAACCCCACGTATATCTCTAGAAACATATCAAAGTGCAGTCAAGATTCTGATTGCGAATATTCCGTTATATTATATTAGAATTTGAAATGCTACTTAAAACATAATTGTTATGGAAATTATAGATCACATTATTATAAATAATTTGATGATGATGGTTGGTATCATCCATAATTTGATGATGATGGTTGGCATCATACATAATTTGATGATTATGGTTGGCATCATATATAATTTTGATGATGATGGCTGGTATAATACATAAATGAATGATGACTGCTGGCATCATGCATAATATAATGATGATAATTGGCATTATGCCTAATTTGATGATGATTGTTGGCATCATAAATCATTTCATGAAAAAGGTTGACATCATACATAATTTTGATGATGATGTTTGGCATCATAAATAATTTTGATGATGATGGTTGGCATCATACATAATTGGATGGTGATGGTTGGCATCTTAAATAAGTTGATGATGTTGGTTGGTTGGCATTATGCGGAATTTGATGATGATGGTTGGCATCAAACATGATTGGATGACGGTTGGCATTATACATAATTTGATGATGATGGTTGGCATCAAACATAATTGGATGGTGATGGTTGGCATCTTAAATAAGTTGATGATGTTGGTTGGTTGGCATTATGCGGAATTTGATGATGATGGTTGGCATCATGCATAATTTGATGATGATGGTTGGTATCATATACTATCTAAATGTAACATTAGTATTAATTAAATCGAAAGACAGTTTAACTTAGTTACTATAAAAGCTAGTTACGTGACTTAATCGTCATCAAGATATTGAAATGAGCTACAAGACAGACAATGTGTTTTCAGCCATGCATCATTGGCAGTACAATAAAGAACACGCTTTGGCGATGGTGCACGCTTCTTTCAAAGGATCCTTCCCACAGTATTCAATGAATAGTTCTCGAAATTTACTACACCAACGCCTTAAAGTGTCCTCGTCCGATCGTCATCACGTCAACATTTTTTCTGGAAAGTTGAAGGGATCCAAAGCATGAGTCTTGTACCAAGCGTGGAAGTTTC
Organism: Unio pictorum; assembly: GCA_030141615.1. Classification (NCBI taxonomy): domain Eukaryota; kingdom Metazoa; phylum Mollusca; class Bivalvia; order Unionida; family Unionidae; genus Unio; species Unio pictorum. The sequence continues at coordinate 302,569 of JARLTB010000232.1, read as the reverse complement.
TCACTGTTCAGTACCCAAATAGTCGGGGTCGCAATAGTGATCCTCAGGCAAATGTGGTTGAACATGTTCAATTACCCTGAGGCTATAGTGTATAGATTTTTAAAACCTTGAGGCTAAACGTTCAGGGGGGGGGGGGCTGTATTGTATTTTCCTACTGAGGCCAAAGTATCCCATTTTACTACTGACCAACTTTACCCTTTTCCGGGAATAAAACTTTATAGGAAGTTTCAGTGATCCGTTTCCTGGATAGAAAAGTGTCACATGGTATCTGGACGCAACATTGTGACCGCTAGAATTATTTTGTTTTGTAAAGTAATTACTGTTATTTGAGCATGCAACGCTTACTTAGAATAAACAAAGTTACCTTGCCTGAACTCGATTGGGTAATAAACGCATGCTTAAATGTTCGCAAGTTCTTTCTAAAACAAAGGGATGGTCAAGAAAAATGAAAAAAAAAATTAGTGCTCTGTCTGTCTGTCTGTCTGTCTGTCTCTGTCTCTCTCTCTCTTTCTCTCTCTCTCTCTCTCTGTGTTGTGGATAACTATGGCACGCCAAATCGTTCAAAATGGATGAGCTGGATCGTAGGGTGAACTGGAGCAATCGCAGGGTGAGTTTGGAGCAATCTTAGGGTAAGCTTGAAGCAATCGTAGGGTGAGCTTATAAATAGATAATTAAACAAAATAAGAACATACTGACACATTGACTGATATAAAATTTTAAAATAAATAAGGTTAGAAGGTTCAAATCGTCCTAATTTTGCAATAAGTCTAGCAATCAAACAGTGAAATAAAACTAAAAAAGTATTAGTGTTAATGTAAACCTGGATGCTTAAGGATGCTTATTAGTTTTAATTCTTGCATTCCTCACGATGTGAAATCAAAGAATTGAGAATACTGATGGTTGATGAGTTTAAGTGAGACTAAGTTATATCATTCTGATGGAGGACACTAAGTTTTAAATACAGTCTGATGGCAGAGTCTAAATTGCATACATTTTGATGGCAGAGACCAAATTAGATACATTCTTAAGGAATAAAACAACAGAATAACCTCAGCAAAGTTTGAAGGCAGGTCATTGCCAGTTTGTATTTCATGTTTTCATGGTATAAAATTTAGTTTCGGTAATAACAGAGCTACATAATTGTCTTGACATGGCATATCCCAATGTTTTTACTATCCCACACCCCACCTCCATCTTATGATGGTCCCCAAAACTATAAGTCTATCACATGCAATCTGTGTAGCAAGTTTTTGTGAATTTTCAACTGGCAGTTCAGAAGGAAATATATTTACATTTAGATGGATGGCATATAAATATCTCCTGTTAAAGTGTAGGGATAACAAATATAGGTTTGGACTGCTATGTATTTAATTTTCCACTTGTGCCATTGCACACCATTAACACACATAATTGGCTGTTAGGGCTGAGTGTGTGTTGGGTCTATTCCCACTCACCCATGGTCCTCCATTCAGGTCGATGGTTACTTAATAGCAACCCCGACCTGACGACCAAATTAAATAGTACTCACTGAGTACATAAATGCCTGGGGGAAGCGGCACCATTCCTCACCCCCAGGAGAAATTAAATATCCAGCTTTGCTGGAAACTTAAAACAGTGCTACATGCCCCTAATGGGCGATACAGCACTATAATTCAAATTCATCATTTAATTTTAGGAGTGGGGTACATGACCAATTATACAAAATATCAGTAGGTGCCATATAATTAATTAACTACCCTTATTTCAGCTGTCTTGTAAAGCACATGTTGTGTATAGATGTCACTACTGTGATGATATTACTATTATTGTCCAATTGATTTAAAATATTCCATGGAATATATGCTTATATCATCAAGATGTTTGACATTTTTAATGATCATCAGAATCCACACAATTAATAAGGTAATCAGTCGTCAGTTTCACTGCTATCAAGATGTTTAATGTTTATGGCAAACAAGATTTTTGCATATTAATGAGGTGATCTTGCATATGATAAAGCTTGGAAAACAGGACTATTTCATTAAGATCTTGATTTACTTTGATTATGAGTGAAATTGATGCGTATTGTTTGATGTGGCCTTGCATCTGACTGACTGGACTTGTTACCAATCTAGCAGCTACATTTCTGATCAAATTTTAATCTAGGTTATATTTTAATCAAGGTTATTAAATTGTTGAATATTATCAAGATGTTACACAAGTTTGTTTAGGATCAAGAGCCATACATATTAATGAAGTAATCATTTATCTGATTGACTTTAATTACCAAATTCTGGTTGGAGTTTGGTTCACCTTAAGCTTATATTATCTTTGTCAGACACATTTCTATAGTAAGTCAGATCAGCACATATTAATGACATACCTTACATCTAATTTTCTGAGGTTGTTGACTTTCTTGATTCAGAGACTATATATGTCTGATCCAGTTCTATAAAAATTTGTAAAATGGGTTGATATAAAAAAAGACATGGATGACTTCAATTTTAAGCAGGAGTCTGTGCATATTATGTCTTATCTTTAGAACACATTTTTAGTAGTAAAGTAGGTAAAATTAAGATAATATGAAGTTTCTGCGAGTGTTCACCTAGGTTGTGTTCTTTCATAAACCTACTTTGAGCAGTGGTCTCCTGTGAAATCAGCAATACCAGTCAACCAGCTTGGGTCTCTTGCTTTTAATTTAGTTCAGAAATATTTTTCTTCTCATCACAGTATAAAATTGTTGTGAATTGTCGATTCAGTTAAAAATGCGAAAATTGAGTGGTATGTTGCAGTCTAAAACAAGGTACTGTCTTTAAAACAAAATTTAAAATTAAGTTTCCTAGACAGCCCGTATGGGTAAATAATGACCAAATAATACAGCTATCAAATGAGTGTGAATCCAGTTATGGGTAATTGGTATCAATTTATTCACAAGTACTTAGGAACCACTCCGGTGGCATAGTGGTTAGAGCGTCCGCCGCGGGAGCGGGAGATCATGGGTTCGATCCATGGCCGAGTCATACCAAAGACTTACATAAATGGTACTAACAGCTGCCTCGCTTGGCGCTCAGCATTAAGAGGTTAGTGTTAGGACTGGTCGGCCTGGTGTCAGGATAATTTGACTGGGTGGGACATCATGCTACATGTCTGCGGCATGATGCCCCAGTGCTAGACATCACAATAAACTGCCTCACTGCAGACATCGTAGCGATAATACAAAAAAATTGTTAAAGCTACGTTAAGAAACCTAAACAAAAAAAAAAACAAAAAAAACAAACAAGTACTTAGGGATTGAGCATGGTTATGGAGTCGAACTATACAAAATTATTATCTGATCAGACACGAGTTTACATTCTATTACGATGAGACCTTTTGAGAAGATGGTGGTAGTTTGCCATAATAAACTTTATCAATGGAAAAGCTATCAGCAAGATAATGTCATATTGTGTAGAATGTATTTGGAAAGTTTCTATTCAGGTAATCATGTTAACTAAGTTATCCAGTTATACCTTTTAGGGTTAACATTACCCATTTTGAATATTTATCATGATGCCATTACCCCAACCCCCAGAAAAGACAAGGAAAAAAAGATGTACATTTTGTCATTTCACATTTTGGTTATCATTTGTCAGCCATTATCTGTGCAGACATGAATAGTTCAGTTATTACCTAAGTGGAAGCTGACGGTTTTGTTACCTGTGTGTGACACTGCTTTGCAGTGATTTTTTGCTGCTCATTTTGACTTTTTATCAAGAAACTTCCTATAGGATGTTTATTATTTACATTTTGTTAAAGGATTTCCTATAAGGTTAGAGTCTTTTTCATTTGAAATAAAAAATCTAAATCTCATACAACGTTTGGATTTCTTGTCTCATTGGGTACCAGATGGTGCTCCGGTAACACACACATACTTTACACCTCTGGAGTTGGTAGTTGGATTAAGGTTTTAACACGTTACTGATTTGTAGTTACCAACCAAAACCTGATGGGTTCCTCGCAATTCCACATCTTCCTCCAAATTGAAGACCATGTCATGTATTTTCTAAATTATTTGAGGAAGACACTCAAGTTCGTATCGAACTAGAAAATAAATGACATCATGGAACATTAAGGATTGCTTTACTTTGATGTCTTCAATATCAGGCTAAATTTATTTCGCTTAGAATTTGCACTTTCAATATATTTTTCAATTTCAAGTTTTGAGGTTAAGCTTGAGTTTCTTTTTTCTTTTACAAGACTTTTAAGATGCTGATGTCATCACATCAAAATCTGTAATGGACATTATATAAATAAAATTTAAATTGATAATCTTAATGCCCAAATGTGTTTAATTAATATGTACTCAAATCTACTGTCTGTGTCATCAAAATGGATGAGTTATTTGATTCAAATTTCCATTATCAATAATATCTTGGGCAATAACAAGTATGCAACTATACAAAAATTAAATTTACATGCATGGTAGGGTGCAGTACAGCCGAAGTAAAAGTGATTATGTCTTAAGTAGGTACTAATAGGAAACTCTAGACATATAGGACAGTCAAGTTAGTTTGTGACTTTTCTCAAACCATCAGTATTCAAACCAATCCAATATGAATGTCACAATGTGCTGTTTTAATGCTTGTTTTTCCCCAAAAATGTCGCAATCCTTCTGCTACATACATCCGAGGTGCTTATTCTGGATTGACAAGAAAGGCTGACGGCGCTCTAACGAGTAAATGCTTAGACCTGCAAGTAGGTGTCCCACTTGGATATTGTTTCACTTGTATTAATACTTTAAATAATAGCATTACATTAATTTCTCTTCTAGTGTTTATACTGTTAATACAGATTATATAATGACGTATTCAGACAAGAAAATTTAATAAATATATTAAAAGATTATTTAGAACAGGATGTTGATGATTAAAGGTCTGAAAATGGCAGTGTCTTTGAGTTGTGTTATTCCATAAGAATGTATGTAACTTGGTCTCTGCCATCAAAGTGTATGCAATTTAGACTCTACCATCAGACTTATTTAAAACTTAGTGTCCTCCATCAGAATGATATAACTTAGTCTCACTTAAACTCATCAACCATCAGTATTCTCAATTCTTTGATTTCACATCGTGAGGAATGCAAGAAGAATTAAAACTAATAGGCATCCTAAAAACATCCAGGTTTACATTGACAAGAATAATTTGTTTAAAGTTTTATTTCACTGTTTGATTGATTGCTAGACTTATTGCAATGTTAGGACGATTTGAACCTTCTAACCTTATTTATGTTAAACGTTTATGTCAATCCAAGTGTCAGTATGTTCTTATTTTGTTTAATTATCTATATATAAGCTCACCCTACGATTGCTCCAGTTCACATTACCATCGCTCCAAAGTCACCCTACGATTGCTCTAGGTCACCCTACGATTGCTCTAGGTCAACCTACGATTGCTCCAGCTCTCCATTTTGAAAGATTTGGCGTGCCATAGATTACTCTATATTGATAAGAAAAATGAAAATAAGATTTAGTGCTTTCTCTCTCTGTGTCTATGTGTGTGTGTCTGTGTCTATGTGTATGTGTCTGTGTGTGTGTATGTCTGTGTGTATGTCTGTGTCTATATGTGTGTGTGTCTGCGTGTGTGTGTGTCTATATGTAGGTGTGTCTGCGTGTGTGTGTGTGTGTGTGTATGTCTGTGTGTATGTCTGTGTCTATATGTAGGTGTGTCTGTGTGTGTGTATGTCTGTGTGTGTGTCTGCGTGTGTGTGTGTGTGTGTGTGTGTGTGTGTGTGTGTGTGTTAATAACTCTCTGTCTGAAGGACGATTGCCGAGATTAATATTGGTTGAACATTTTCCAAGTGTTCTGACTGTTACAATATCAACCATAGTAGACTAGTTGCTATGGTACACGTTTCTCATTACAACTAATCTAAATAAATAATAATCCCAAAATGCACCCAATTTTGTTATGTCAAATTACGTATTTACAAGATGACACATATTTTGCGAAATCATATCAACTAGCAATAAATAATAACAATTTTCCTCAGCCCCATCAGGTTGTTTTTATCGTTAGATTTTCCTGAGGAAAAAAAAACAACATAATTTCTATTGGGAAGTATTCTCTATTCGGGAGTGGTCGCTGTGTGCGTTGTTTTATAAACAAACTGTAGTATGTTACCTTATTTATCTGAATAACTCTTGCTTGAACACAATTCTTACAAAACCAACATTCTTTGTCAAGAAAAGACAACAATGAGCAAGATAAATCTTTTCACAACGCTGTCTTCCATAATTAAAACTCTTTCGCCGGTTTCGCATTCCATTAATTTTACTTTACATTTGAACATGGTCTAAATTAAAATTGCAAACACAACAGGTCATTTAAATCGATGCTAAGATCACAATGTCGAATACTAAGAAAGCGATTTTCATTTAACTTTTGGTTATAAATTTCGATTAACAGAGAACATATCAAATCAATACTCGAGCCACGAAATTTAATAGTTAGTTTTAACGGCAAATGGGCCAGTCAAGAGTTTGTCAGCTATACAGGTTACAGACATCAAGATTTTCGCTTCACAATTGGTCTTATTGTAGACTTGCAGTACATAACTATGATTTTCTGTGTCTGCCTTCCCGGATTAAACGACAAACATATAAAACTGCTGCTGCAGCGTATATTCCTTTATTGCGGAAAAATTATCCAAAAGTAGAAATCAGCATCTACTAATGCGTTCATACATATATACACAGCATGCTAGCACACACGTCTTTCCATCTAAGCTTACTTTGAATGTGTATATATACGGTAGCAATTCTTTGCTCCACGATAAACAACCTTAGTCAATGCAGCCCATAGACTCCGTAGGTCAAACTGATTTAAGAAACACACACACTCAAACTCCATGCACATTATAATCAATAGGTTCCTTATATAAACAGTTACACTGCACGAATTCAGCGCAAGGTGTTAAAAGTAAACATCTCATTTCTTATTAAATCAAGACACATGTTACAGTGGCTCCATCCGTACACTGGCATTAGTCTGGTATGAATGATACCTTCAATAGCTTTCTTAACACAGAATGGGGAAAGCTACATCAAAAAGTTAAATTTACCAAATGTTGAAGAGGTTCTACAGTTAATGACACTGTATAATAAAGAAACTTTAGGAAAAATACTTGAATTATATGGCAAGTCGTGTACTGCAAAAAGATTCTGAAAGAATCTTTTACAGTTCTGCAAGGCAGGGGAAGTTTCACAAGTGTAAATTAAACGTAGATTTGAGTTTGTTTAATAGTTGGAAAAATAGTCTGTGCCAATTTTAATGCTTGGGTAAAATTTATACATTCATTCAGAAGTTGATCATGAAATAAAAGATTCCATCCTATGGTCAGTCATTCTTTAAAGTCGCAATTCGCAAATAAGTTAACGTTACCTATGCCAGTCTTTGAGATTTTCCCATTTAGTCTGGGAAATAAAGCTGTTCGCACTGTACCAAAATCATGCTATGTCTCAGGAATTTATAATATCGAGACTTAAGACGGATATTAATATGATTTAACTTGCGTTTAGACATTACATTGTTTCACAATGACCCTTAATAATCACGTTGACAATGGAATGTGATTTTGATCTTCATTACTCCAAGACGAATAAGAATAACATTTTAGCATTCCTTTTCAGCTGAAACGAGAACATGGATCCCTCTTAAAAGATTTTCAGAGCTTCGTATTTTTATTTTGAAGCAAATTATATAATTCTCACGACACGTGAATAAATGTAAATATCTTGTACAGTATGTGTATTGATATTGTGATAGCGATCGGCCGTTGTTCTCAGTGATTTTACTACATCTTTTTTTCGAGACGAAACTGTTGTTTTATGTGTGTGTGTGTGTGTGGGGGGGGGGGAGTTGAAGTTGTTGTTTTGCTTTGTTTTTTCATGGCGTCGGTAGTTTTGTTAAAATTGAAATCTACATCAGGATTTTGCATTTATTTTTTCATTTTCTTTCTAGCTGCTATAATGACAATCATTAAATTTAATTGGCACAAAACATAGAAGTCGCTGAGTTACTTTTACCAAAGCAATTCTCAGAAACCCAGTTTCCAACTGAATAATTAATAGGGACACAGAAGAAGTTAAGAAACATTTAGGGCGGACACACACACACACACACACACACACTGTATGCGTGTGTGTGCACTTCATACAGTATTAGAGACGTGTAAATAAATATCTTGTGAATGACTGTCATGAGTCACGCTGACTGGTTTGAATACTATGAACTTCGACCCTTTACAAAGATCCACGTATTTTCCTAATGATTACATAGCAAGCAGTTAAGTGGAGCTCTTGTAACAAACACCCTCTCGCTCAGTCACTGTGGTAACGCACAGTGCCACCATTTCGCTGCCCCAGTTGTAATCACTAACGGTCACCTCAGACTGTATACTAAGTTATTGCCCTACATGATTTTAGTTAACAATGGCATGATACACTGACATGAGCGTGTTTTATCGGCCTTAATGTCTAGCACTACATCAGTCAGACTGAACTTAAGGATACGAACGGTGCTAATTATATGGAAGAACTGTGAACCAGTCCATAAATGGGTGCAGAATATATAATAGAGTATATTCGGGTTTCGTGGTCCATAATTGGTTAAAGGAGACTAGAAATGAAAATTTTTATTTTATAAATGTAATTCTTTACAAATTCTAATTCGAATATAATGTTTAAAAAAATTATATCGTGTGCGGATATTGATTATATTGCGAAGAAGATACAATGATTCCGTAAATTGCCGAGTATTTCCGAGTTTTAAGGAGACGACAGATCACGTGGTCTCGTGACGTCACACTAGCCAGTCCTCGTATACAAACAGAAACATGGCAAGCGAGAAAGACCATGGATAACGGTTTTCATCGGAAGTAATTTTTCACACACACAAAAAAAACAACACCCCACAAATAAATCTGCGAGGAGGAAATCATACGTAATTAATTTCAACATAAAGAAGCTTCCTTTCTATGATTCAATTACAGTGTATTTTACATGCATGCTACAGTTAGCGTATGACAAATCTGTAAGTATATACATGCTTCGTTAAAATAGATTACGTACTGTACTGGTCAGTGCTGAAAGAAATGTTTTAAGCACAGGCCCCGGGTTGATGATTTAAATAAACTTACTAGCCCTGACTGAAATTCCACAAACCCGAACAGTTCATATAAGCAGCAGAGAGGGTGAATCCTACAACGTTTTTAGACAAAATTTGATTGAAATCCTAAAACGAGCCGTCCTATAATCTCATTTCAACCAAAAAAGGGCGAATCCTACAACGTTTTCAGACAAAAAAAATTGATTGAATCCTTAAAACGATCCGTAGGATTTCGTTGAAATCTCCCTACGAAATCATTTTAACTAAAAAAATGAAAACGATTTTTTAATTAATTTTGGTCGCAACTTGTTGTCATCCACCCTCTCTGCTGCTTAGTGATTTCATCACTGGGTTAACAAAAAATAATAAATGATTTTAACCAGTCTTTATGATGAAAGTCCTTAGGACGAAAATCCTTTGAAATTGCAAAGCAATTTAGGATTTCACAAACAAACTAATCACTAACACCTCTTCTTGTAAATCAATCAGATTATTGGACTGGTCGGTGAGTTTGAAATTAATTCTGGTTAATGAATTATTATGGCATCGCATATAGACTGGATTAACCGGAGACTCAATTATTAAAAATCCTGGAGGAGCTGTTGGTGCAAATGAATAAAGAATATACCCTTGCTGAGCTTGATTTGATCGTTCGAGATTAATTTGATAGCTTCCTTCAATAACATCACACACTAAATTAAGCGCAATCACTGAGGATATATTCACGTTGAACGGAGCGATATGTCTACCGCCACCGTCTGGGTCATTATTGTGTTTGAGGATTTTTATTTCCGGTGATGCTGTTTTTTTCCACGTATCATGAATTATTTTAAAACCAACATCGATGGTGTCACTGAGAAGTTTTTTTAGTTCCGGTACGTTATATTCTAGTAGTTTGACTGTTGGAATATCTTTGACGGGAATTTTATAGTCTGCTGCAAAAATTCTTCTTGTTTCAGGATTACTGTCATCTAATACCTCTTGAATAATTTGTGAATGAAATGTTTCCATATCGTCGATAATTTTATTGCATGTTTCTACGACGCTGATAAATTCATCTCGGGTGAGAGAGCCGGATTTAAGAGATATTAACAACAGCGATAAATCATTATTCATTGCTTTGAAATTATCATCGAGTTTAAGAACGTTAGCAATAAGAAATTCCCCTTTACTATCTACTCTCTCAAAGATATCAAAAAAATCTGCAGGTATCCTGTATTCTTTATAACTCTTTATTGGATTATCAGGTTTTATTCTGTCGGTGATATAATCAGTTTTTTGTGGTTCTGGTAAATCAACGGTTTTTCCCCCTGGTGGTAATTCAGGCCATCCTAATACGGTTCTAATAGAACTCTGATAGATATCTACGACGTATCCTTCTGTGTTTATCTCAATTGCGGATGATAGCGTCGGTTCATGAACTGTTATAGCTATTTTTGACTCTACTCCAGTAATCGATTTTATTCTACGCGCGAATTCATTATTGATTTGTTCGATTTGGTATGACCCTGTTGGTATCGAAACGACGTTCCAGTCTGGGGTACCGTCGTCTTTATTCTTATTTGCAAACACTAAAGAATTATTGGGTTGTTGACCACCAAATGATTTTGATCTGATATTAGGCCAACTGTGATACACTCGTAATTTTGCTAGCGCTATCTCCTTCACGGGGACTGGGCTAGGGAAATTCACACTAAACTCGGGTTCCGTTGATGTTATTGATATCATACTTGTTTGTACTGGGTTCGTGTTCTCCACTACTCGTTGAAGTAATTCCGTCGGTGTCGTCATTGTTATTATACTCATGATTTATTTCTAATTTTGGTATCGAGGAATCATAAATACTGACCATCACTGAGAACTCACAATTTGGTATGGTTGATATTATTGAGATCATTTTGTTTTTTGGGTTCGTGTTTTCTAATTCCATCGATGTTGTCATTGTTATTATACTCATGTTGTTGCTCTAATTTCGATATCGCGGAATCAAAAATACTGACCATCGCTGAGAATTCACTATCTGATATAATCGTATTATCGAGTGACGACGATATCATCAGGGATAACTGCGAATATGCGGTTGATGCAATATGAAATTGAAGTAAGTAATTCTGCAGTTTGCGTTGGCTGCATGATGATATCCTTTTTGCTATCCCGGTTGATATACCCCCGATTGTAGCCACCGCAGAAATGCAAATTGGAACTACGACCGGGGCAATCATTGTAACCGATGCAAGTATTATTCCGGCGCCAGCGAGAACGCTTGACACCGAGTACATAGTAATATCAATTGCGGTGATTCTTCGTCGGTATTTTTTTATTTTTATTTGATACTCCTCAGTGAGGGTTTTGAGTCTATTCTGAAATTCTCTGACCTGATCATAGCGACATTGCGTCGATGACAAAGTCATTGTTGTTATTTTAAAAAAGCTAGCGTTTTCAATTGTGAAATCCTTTCAATTTAGTTATTTACTTAAATCCGCTACGAATTCCACATACCAGGTTACTGAAACCCCAATCAAATTTTTATCAGTAGCTGTTATAGTGAACTTTTCAGTTGTATCCTTGTCGATGATCGTTGAAATCGTATTATTAACCCCGGATGAACTCGACGATGATATATTAAATTGAGTTAATGGTGTTACTAGTGTTAATCGATAAATACCCTTAACGGTTGCAGTGATATTTAATTTGTTGTTTGTAGGTGTCCACTCAAATGATCCGTGTTGGATTGTGTATACCACGTTGTTGGTTTTCTCATGAGGAATTTTTGTTTTTTCAATGATTGTTATCATCCTCGAAAAATCACCTTTGACGGCTTCGATGAAGTTTTTCGTCTCATCGATGGATTTTTTAATATCAGGGAGTTTTATTTCTATTTTATCCAACTGGGTTCCAATAAATTTATCAATGATATTTCTACGAAATGATATAAACTGTTTTCCGTTATCTTCAATTCTAGATTCAAGTGTTTTTAGTACAACCAGAGAATTGTTTAACTCATCGTTGAGAGTTTTTAATCGATCTGTAATCGTCGAAACGAGTACACCCGGTTTGAGTTTACCCTGATCGGAAAATAACGCAACGGTGTTCTCGATTGCGTTTTGTTGTTTAACCAAAATATCATCCAGAGAAATATTACTGGTTTTCAATTTACCCTGTTTGTCTTGAAATACAACTATTTCATTAGGATCAACATTTGTTAAGTTCAACGTCTCAGCTATTTCATCTTTGATTAGTTTTTTTACATCCTTGACAGAATCAGGTGGTGCAGTGCCATCGGGTTTGGGTTTCAAAGATCTCCCCCAAATATCAATCATGTTATTGTAAAACTCTTTCTCTCTTTAAAAAGCGATTACTAGTGTATTCATTAACGACAACATGTGGTGGTTTTCCGCTTGGGTTACTCAAGGAGTTAGAAATAGCGTCAAGGACATTTAATACTTCGCTGCCACATATTGGTGGGTCAATCATCGTTTGTGTTGGTAGCGTAGAATACCAAGTCTTCATTGGAAGGGTTTTTATATAACGCAAAAACTCTTTTGGTGGGGCTAATCCATATGAATCGAAATAAACAATCCCACGTGGATCAATAGCGTATGCAACCCAGTGAGTTCCAGGTCCGGTGCTGTTATCGAGATTAATAATACCGGTTTCAACGCTGTTTGGTTGATGTGGTAATTGATCTTTCATAAAGACACCTCTGAAATTTTTAATCGCGAGTTTTTTAGCAGCATCCATTAAATCAAAATTGGACATAGGAATCTTCGATTCCCGAATTAATAAATCGTTCCTGGTAGTCTTAGACCCTTTCCGCTGTACCACGAATACGGGGTTCCTGGTAGTCTTAGACCCTTTCCCTTTTTTTTATACCCCTTCCCCGTTGCTTTCTGTAGTGCCATCCCTGCTGCAGTACCAACAGCCCCTAACGCCGCCGCCTTAGCCACCGCTGGGGCTGCTGCTGCAATCAATGCTGGTATCGCAGCTAACAACGGAAATATACCGCCTGTTTTAATCATATTTTTGATAGCAGCCGCAGAGAGAGTAATCTGAACACCTTTTTTGGCTGCAAGTGCATCATTGAAATGTTTCACCTGACGAGTTGTCAGCGATAGTTTATTTGCACCACCAGTCATTTGGTTGGGTTTCAACGTGATTGTGGTTCCACATCGCTTAGCCGATTCTGATTGCAATTTTTTTAATTGACCGGGAGTTAACGCAACACTAATAACACTATATGACATTATACATAATTGATTGATTCTAAATCGTTTACAATTTCAATTACATGTTTTCCACTGGTGCATCTACCACTCTCATTCTTCCACCAACACCTTCAAGTAGCATTGATTTATCACTGAGAATGACAGCAACCGCTCTATAATTAGCAATACCACCAGGACGGGTTACACGGGCTCTAAAGTGTATATCAACGACAGATTGTCTTGTTAAATCGAGATGTTCCAGTGAGAAGTAATAAATCGGATAGAGGCTTTTAAAATCCAATTGTGATATTTGCAAACCAGTATCCACATTTAGATCACGTGCCATAAACGACAATAGGTTATGATACACGCGTGCAATATGATTCTGACCGTAATCAAGTTGTATATCCTCGGATGGTTCCTGCTGTCCGTTTATTCTCAGCGAGACTTCACTAACACCTAACTGATCAAATATCATATGGCTTCGTTCTTGATTACCAACTCGCGCATTATTCTGTAACGCTACGAATATATGACGTGGAGCTGAAACACCTTGTTTTGATGCCAGGTGCCATGTGAATGTACCATCAACATTATCCTGTTTGATATCCGTAGTCACTGATAACCAACTTAACAACGACTTTCCTCCTTGGTCCATAAATGATAATAATTTTTCTTCTGCTGTGATTGATGGAGTTAATACTGGCATCCATAATGCTAGTTTTGATAAAATGACTTTACCCTCGGGAGCACCAACATCACGCCAGATTGCATCATTATCAGTACCCTTTCGTACAAGCGCTACTGTGTGTTTAGCTCCATAAATAACTTTTCGGACGTTTCTACAGAATCCAAATATATGATGCAGTGGAATTGCACATGAAAACTGTCGATGCTGTCCTTGCAACGTTGCTACACGTGTTGCAAACCCTAGGTTGTAGTTAATGATATTATTTATGACATCAAAAGTACCAGCTGGTCTTGTATATCCGGCTGGTGCTGGATCAACTGCGGTAGCTTGTGTTGCCTTGACTCTAGAATACTGGTTGTGTTCAGGGTGATCAGTGATATCCTTAGAAAACATCATAGATGGACCCGCTGATCTTGAATAATCATCAGAATATCTCGCTAACCCAATTATTGTTGTGGCCACATCAACTTCACGGTCAATGGATTCAATTTCTTTTCCATCAATGAGATATCTAGCGCTTTCAAATAACGCCATTATGCCGTTATTAACAAAACCAACTCGTGTAGTTGGGTTTATGTCATATGGGGTATCAGCTGCATCATTTGTTACAAGTTTTCCTTCGATTTCGATAAATGCCTCACACGGTAGGAAGTATTTACTGGTATCATGAACTTGAAGTTCAATTCGCGATCGGAGATCTGGTTGTACTGCGTGATAAGAATAAAATTGAAAATCGCGTACAGAATCATCCTTGCCAACTGGGGCGTCTATATCAAATGCTGGATCAGGTGACCTTTTGAACATTTTATTCTATTTATCAGAGTCTAAATCGCGATTTCCCATTTCATCGTCGTGTTTTTTTAAAGCCACTTCCTGCTATCATGTTTGCTATCATGTTATTTTGGTCCTCTTGATTTATCAAGGGAGTCACCATCGACGCTAATTTTTCATCTACTGCGTTATTTATAATTCTACTAACACTTGCAGGCATTTCTGCTGTAGACGGTAACGGTACCGGTTTCTTTTTTCGTCTCACTAATGATGTTATTTTATTCTTCGCAGTTGAAAACGCTTTTCCAGCAAGATCTCCAACAGCACCAATACCCTTATCACGAATAACATCAATTGCTTTCATTCCTAATTGTTTAGCTAACGGCATCACTTTTGGAGCCATTCTCGCAAATAACCCTGCAATGGTATTACCTAAACCATCTCCGTAGTATGCTCTATAAACCGGAAACCGTGAATTAACTACGTAGACGGGGGTTGGTTTATCATGATTGTAGTGTATGATCATTATTTTAAATCAGAAACAATTTTTCAATTGTTATTTATCTAATCGATTCAGTCACTATGATACCCACTTTCCACTAACTCTCCAATGAAATCTCGATATGTGCTGATATCCATGATACCACCCTGAAATAATCGTCTACAGATATCAGCTGCTTCATTAATTATTTCCGGTGAGTTATTTCCGGCTCGGAACCCTCCTACAAGAACCTCTAATCGTGATATATCACTGAGAACACTACCAGGACATGAAACGCTAGCGTTTCCAACTAGACCACTCCCCGAAAATTTCTTTTCATCGTATGGCCGTCTTATTTGGAGTTGAAATTTTCTTTTGAAGTTTCTGTAGTCCTTCATCCTTCTATCTAAACTCCCAGTATTTATTTCATACACTATATCAGCCCATTCATTATGTGACATTCTATAATCCGAATAATTGTCCGTGAAAAACTTCTCTTGTGAATCATAGCTGTTAGCAGCGAATTCACCTAAATTGTCTATATCCTCGTTGAGAATTTGTTGTTTAGCGCTCTCGGTAAATATAATTGATCTAGGTAGTCCACTAACTAGTTCTTCTTGAAATCCTTTAAATTTTCGTTCTGAAGCGGTTGATATATCCTGAGGAAGTGATTGCAAGGATTTTTTTGTTTGTTTAGTTCTTTTTGCTATTTTTTCTAACACAGGGAGAAAAGTCTCTTCTTGTTTTTTTCCTTGTTCAGAGATTGTTGACACTATCTCCTTCGTTGCTGTGGTTACTGGTTTAAACAATTCTTCAGATCCCGCAGCAAAATCAGTCTGAAGACTTTGTCGTTGTTGTAGTTTATTCCGTACAGAGTCGCGAATTGGTACAAATCTCTTAATTGCATCCAGTCGTTCACGAGCCAATCGGGTTGTTAATGCTTCATTGACCATTATTTGAAATCAGAAACAATTTTTCAATTGCAAAACAATTTTTTAATCCGACCTAACACCAGTGACAAAGTCACCACGGAAGTGTTTTAACAGCTCTATCAATGATGAGGAAAGTCACATAATTGTATATAAAAATAATAATAATGTGACTTTCCTCACTTTTTTGACATGTCGGATGATTTTTGATACCACCATGGAAGTGTTTTAACGGCTCTATCAATGATGGGGAAAGTATCATAATTGTATATATAAATAAATAATACTGATAGTTTCCCCACTTTTCCATTGATCATCCATCGATTTTTGACATCCCTTGAGGGTCGGCTAAAAAAAAATGATTAATGGTCGGGCAATCAAATAATGATAAATGGTCGGTCAATCAAATAATGATAAATGGTCAGTCAATCAAAATTGTTCATTTTCTTGAATTAACGCTCGTAGGTTTCTAACTTTAGAATTAACCTCCTTTTTCAATTCGTATTCGTATCCCAATTCTTTTCGTATTCGTTCTACGATGGTATACAACGGAGCGAACACACTTACGTCACTGGAAAATGCGAGAGAGTCCTTAATAGAATTCTGAATTCTCTTGATGAGCGCATACTTCTTTGGCAGCATGTATTTATTGTTGTTAACTCCGTATTCTATATCCTGAAAATCAGACATGATTTGATCAGGATTTAACCCATCTGATAGTTCAATATCCCAACCTTTCAATTTTGAAATCTCGGATATGATGCTATTCATGTTTTCAGAATTCATTATTCTATAGCAATGACATATTTCTAAATGAAAAATATGACGCATCAGACGTAACTAAATCGAATTTTTTGTCCAGTCCACTTTGAAATAGCCGTCTTGGTTATTCCCTCTGCAACGAATCGTACTGAGGATATACAAATATCGAAGTGCCTACTGGCTTCATTCATTGATTGAAATATTTTTTCTTCGTTAGTTATCGTATTCAAAGATTTCACAGGTCTCGCTTTTTTCGAGTATTTCCCAGTCCCCCCTCGTTCGGAATTTTCACTTTGTGTGATAGCCTGCAGATTTGATAAAGAATTGTTTTTCGGATTAGAATCGATATGATCAATAACAAAATCATCCTCGATCAATCCATTGAAACACTCGTACACGAAACGATGGCAGTAATATTTCTTCTTTCCAGCACCAAACATCAAATACCCCATACCATTATCCCACCCAACTGGTTTCTTCAGTCTGCGGTTTCTTACAACACCATCACTGGATGCTTCATAATTTGTGATCACAGGGTGTTGTCTGAATTCTTGGTTCATTTATATATTATACTATTGTTTGTCTAATTCATTGTTTGGTTTAATGATAAATCTTTCGATGTAGTCTTGAGGAGTTCTTATGATTTTATCCTTGATACTGACTTTGTCAGCGTCAAGAATACTGACTTTGTCAGCGTCAAGAATACTGACTTTGTCAGCGTCAGGGTCATAATTTCTGATTGATTGTCCATTTTTTATTCTTTTATCATAATATCGCTTCAACTCCCTGTATCGCTTTCCACCGCAATTCAAACACAACTGCGATTTCCCCCTGACCCCAACCCCACATAGAATACAAGGTAACGGACCAAGGCTTCCACGTCGAAAGCTTTGCATATGATACCCACAAAACTCACTTCTGCATGATTTGTTACACGGGATTACTGATCCAATCATAAGCCACTTGCAGTGATTCATTATATAAAAATCTTTCATTTAAATGCTTGTTTTAATTATAGCATGAAGGAATTAAGGAAAACGCCTTCGAAAAATGCTGAATTCAATGTTGATAAAGAGTTTAAGAGATTATTAAAAATCAATCCTAGATTTAATCTCGATAGACCCAAAAAACGTATCAAACGTCCAAGAGACGGAAACATGAAAGAGTTTAAGAGATTATTAAAAATCAATCCTAGATTTAATCTCGATAGACCAAAAAAACGTATCAAACGTCCAAGAGACGGAAACATGAAAGAGTTTAAGAGATTATTGAAAATCAGTCCTAGATTTAATCTCGATAGACCAAAAAAACGTATCAAACGTCCAAGAGACGGAAACATGAAAGAGTTTAAGAGATTATTGAAAATCAGTCCTAGATTTAATCTCGATAGACCAAAAAAACGTAACAAATTTAATCTCGAGAAACCAAAAAAAGCGTCCAAGAAATTACCCTGGAAGGATGCTCAATTCAATCTCGATATAGTCTCTGATACACCAAAGAATAAAATTCTTGATAAAGCCATGATTAATAAAATCAGAGACTGTTTTAATGAATTCAAGCGTGATGGAGCATCCTATTGTTGGTCAACATTTCGAATTGATGGTGTTGTTGACGCTACCATGAATGATGAAAAAGCAGCAGTGATAATTTCACGTGTTGGGGAAAAACGGTATTTTTTCCGAATCAAATTCATTATTGAAGTCGATGGCAAATGGATTATTAGGGATAAATTTGAACCAATCCTCAAGAATAAAAAAGCTGTCATTGTGAGTAGAGATTCCAAACCAGGGATTCTAACCGGCATTGACAAACCATACTACGAAAGATCTTATCCCGTAACAGCAATGGTTTATGGGCTATATCCGTTAAATGATAAACCCGATATCGCAAAACTAGCTCCTATGAAATATTCGTCAGGGCTTAATTGTGTAGCAACACGGGTAATGGAGCACTTCACAAATGCATCCCGAGGAAATAAACTAACTGATCTGCGACGTAGGAAAATAACCGAATGGGAACTGACAGTGAAACAGAACGGTGCAAAGATTTCTGATATAGCTAAGTTAGAAACATCATTAAGATTTCCAATAACAGTTATGACGATAACCGGAGAGGTTTTATACGAACCGAAATATAACAAAAATGGAGCACCAATACAGATTATTGATCATAACAAACACGCGTGGACACCTGCGGTAACAGTATTTCCACGAGAACGAACCGTGAAATATATCCCTAAGGAGTTCGTCGGGGATGTTTTCTATGAAGAGAGATTATTTGATGCTATTAATGCGTTGTGTAAGGATGATCCTGTGTCAGTGTGGTTACTTAGAAGTGATGAAGGATTCGATCAATTTGTAAAACCAAATGGTGAATTATATCGCGTTGAAGAATTAGATAACAGAATGAGAAAAATCGCTAATGATTTTTCACCGGAGAGTTTCCATGAAAAACTACTCACGGATAGTTTTACTATTCCATCAGTGGTAGCTCACTTCGCAAGAGAAAAAAACTCATGGCGTCCAACACGAAGTGATTTTCTTGAGGATGTTAAATCGAGTTGCGTCGAATTTGGTCATGGAGGATTGTGGAATACGAAATACTCACGTGATGGTATGATTTCAATTGATATAGCCGCGTGTTATCCCGGAAGTTTTCTCGGGTATGGGGAATGCGCTGAGTACTTCAAACGATTTGGACACCCAACACATGAAATGACTCGTGTTGCGATTAATGGACCATTACCTGATTTTGATTTAACCGGATTCGCTCGTGTGATATCATTCGAATTAGCGTCAGGATTACATCCGTGTAGTTATGTTTGGCTCGGTAGACACCTATCTGAAAAGGCCTGGATGCCAATAGTGTTACTACGATATATGATTGATTGTGGTATGCTAATATCGTTGATTGTTTCCGAGGCTATTATATGCTATCGAGCTCAGAAAGAAGTTTGGCTACCACAACCCGATCTAGATCGTATAATCAACGAACTACGAAAACAATTCCCTGATTTCAATGAAGAAGAAATCATAAATTGGTCTAAGAAGTTATTTGAAATTAAAAAAGAACAAGCAAAAGATCTCGGACGAAGAATAATCGGTAAATTCACTCAAGGTGGACGGTACGACAACGCAAAATATTCTTCGCGGTTGATCATAGATGTCGCTGAATACGATTTTCTTGTAGCGGATTTAATGAAGCAGGGAAAACTTGTATCCCGTAAGGATGCTTTTCTATCCAATGGTGAGAAAATGGGTACGGTTGTTACCTACTGTGATGGATATAATTCCCAGTACACACATTTGAGAAGTTCAATGCTAGCCTATGCTTCTATTAATCTATTTTCGATGATAAATAGATTTCCTAATACCGCGGTTAGAGTGGCCACTGATTCGATGTATATACACAATAAATACAAATCAGCTGTAGCTAAATTCACAGATCCCGAGGAAGCGTGGGGGCGTTGGCGATTTAAAAGGGAGATGCTACATGAGTATTGTGAATCCGCAGACGTTGCCATGGATGATAAATATCTTTGTTGTAACCGCGCTGAAATTCAATCAGAATTTTCTAATGCACCACCGGTATCTGATCCAATATGTCGATACAAGACAGTTTATTTAAACGGTTGTGGTGGGTCAGGAAAGACAACTCGTGCAATTGAATTATTTCGTCGGTCAACCATGATTGTGCTAACACCGACTCACAGACTCGCCAGAGAGATGATACAACGAGGGGTAAATGCCTGCACCTACCATAGTTTCTTTCGATGGAAGGGTGACAAATGGACTCCTGATCGAATGGGTGATAAATTCATTCCTGAAATCATAATCTGGGATGAAATATGCACAGTGTCATTAGATGTATTACAGACATTTCTCGAGTGGTTATTAAACAAAAACACAAAAGTCGTCATGTGCGGTGATCACGGCCAACCACCACCATTTGTCGGTGCATCTCCACATGAATGGCTAAGGGGTTTTGTAGACTATTATGAAGAAATTACCACTGATTATAGATCAATTGATGAACGATTACGAGAATTCAAAGCGCTAATTAGATTACAACCGGATAGAATCCAATGCGAAATAGCGCGTAAAGTGATTTCAGAAACTCAAATAAACGATTTCTGGGAAACATGGAGACCAAATGATTTGATAATTGCAAGTAGAAAAATAGTCAGGGATACACTTCAGATGAAGTTATTTGAATTGCATAAAGAAAAATTTGCAACGCTTCCAGTACCCCTTTGTTATAGGCCATCGGATACACGAAAACAGAATATTGAAGTTGATATTCCAGGACAGAGTGAAAAACAAATTCTGGTATTAAATGATATTGTGCTGGTTGATATCAATGTCGTTGAAGATGCATTGCGTGCTAATAAATCCCCGTGGACTCTAGGATACGCAGCAACAATACACTCTTCACAGGGATTGACTATATCGGATACAATTGTTTGGATGGTGGATAATCACATCGAATGGTCGAATTTAGTCTATCTCGCAGTATCCAGAGTACGAAGAATAAATCAGCTTCGAAGAATTGTTTTCGATGATAATGACACCACAATAAATGATATTGATGTTAGCATCATTAATAAAAAACTCTCCGGTTACAAACAACAGGACAAAAAAAAACAACGAGAATTTGATATTGATGCTGAATTAATAATTACGCTGAAGAAACAACAGAATAATCACTGCGCGAGTTGCAATTGTATAATGCGTTGGCAGTATTCGGATAAGGATCCTCGCCAATTCACCGTAGACAGAAAAAATAACAGTCTCGGTCATGTCAGAAATAATGTGATGTTGACTTGTCTTGAGTGCAATAGACGCAACGGTGCTAGTTAAGACCATGCGGTGGCAATTGAGTATCCTCGGGAATTACCTGTAGTTGTTGTCGAGTAAATCCACGTTGAGGGGCAGTTGAATCCAGTTTATAGACTGGAGGTCTACCAGTTGATCGTGTTATAGTAGATATCTTATGCGTAGTGACGCTCCAAATAGGATCAGTAGCCCTTTTTCTACCCCCTTCAAGCTCTCCTGGTTCGTATAAGTACCTCACAATGACATTACTACCAAGAATTGGTTCTTTGAAATCTTTTTGTGGTTGTACGGGTATTGACTTCTTTTTAATCGCGTTGATAGGTTTCATGTTGATTGTTCTAGTAATCTCGTTATTCAGTGCAGTAATCACAGATGGTAATCTTTTAACCCATTCACGCGATCGCTTTTCTTGAATGAATTCTTTTGCATATTGATATCCAAATAACCGCTCAGCAATCGTCCGATTAAATCGTTCTACAATGGCCTGATCGCGATGTAGCGCAGTATGCCCTCGTCGTATGGTGACATTATGATGTTTCATTGTAGATAATACTGAACCCTGAAATTCCTTGCCAGGATCAACCTGCAATAGATTTGGCCAGTGCAGAGGACCTCGTCGATAAATCCTTTCAAATGCAGAAGCAACTTCAGTGGCTGATTTTGTTTTTAACGGTTCTGCTTCTTTGTATCGACTTGCAATATCAACTACGGTTAATGCGTATTTGTAACCACGATCATGTGGCAGAAATAATATATCAGCCTGATGAACTTCATTAGGAGCGGTCACATCAAAATGCGAGAATTGAATTTGTTTAGGCGGTGGTAGATAAATTTGCCATAGTGCCTGTTTGGATAACCAATTAGCCGCAGTGGTTTTTTTCACTTTTGCAGCGCTAGCGAGTTTATGGACTGCTGATTTACCCCTCCAGTATCCTCTTGGGGAATAATAAATTGATTCCATATTATTAATTACCGGCACCTAACATCAATTTACTTTTCATAGCCGATTTTATCAAAAAGGAAGCCAATTTTTCTTTGAAGGATTTATCAGGAATAGCATTTAACGCATGAATTAATTTCACATCTGCGAGATGCCTGTGTTGCAGATTGCTGCTTTTATAAGCAACATCATGAAGGTGACAGGCCTTATCAATGGCGTTTATTGGTTCTTCACCGGGGTTGGGTTGATTTTGATTATTGAGTCTGATATCAAGTCTGGTTCCCGGTCCACAGTAGCTATATCCGGGAAGGTGCTTTTCTCCGGGGTACTTTGCCCATGGGGTTCCAGGGAGCTTTGCCAATTTGGCTGCGATATCACCTCCTCGTTTTTTTTTAAATCAGATTTCATTGACACAAATCTAAATTTCTTTGTACCACATTGCATGCATTTACCAGAAAGCGCTGATCGGTTATTTTTAGTTGTAACTGTCGTCACATCATCTGTGCCAGTACGCGTTTTGCACTTCACACAATATAGATCCATAATTTATGTATAGAGATATGGATATAATTGATTTTTCAGCGACTAAAAGAAGAGAACCGGTTAAGCATCATGCAGCGCTACCAAACTCTATCCGGATGATTATAATCGGGCCATCTGGATCCGGTAAAACGCAATTGTTGCTCAATTTAATAATGAGATGGATGAAATGGGATAAGTTGTATTTAATTGCCCCTAGCGTAGATGATCAACGATGTTATGAAGTGCTAAAAGATTTTAACGACAGCGCGGTAGAAAAATCCGGAGAGGGTATTATTGAGTTTATAACCGATATCGATGAAGCACCGAGCATTGATGATATTGATGGAGATATTAACAATTTAGTCGTATACGACGATATAATGTTGGATAAACAAAAAAATCCTGCTAGAATATTTTCCCGTGGGCGTCACAAAAACACTGATGTGATATATGTCACTCAACGCTACACTCAGGTTCCAAAAGTCATCAGAGATAATTGCAATATTCTTTCTGTATTCAACGGCGTTGATACACATACGCTACGAAATATTTGGCAGACATGGTGTTCTGATATGGACTTCAATCAATTTCGAGATTTCTTTAGTCATGCTCAGTCAAAACCACACGGATTCGCAACAATAAATTTGCATGATCCTCGGACACGATATCGTATCGGACTGGATCAAATATTCGGTTAAAATCATTTCTTATTTTTTGTTAACCCAGTGATGAAATCACTAAGCAGCAGAGAGGGTGGATGACAACAAGTTGCGACCAAAATTAATTAATAAAATCGTTTTCATTTTTTTAGTTAAAATGATTTCGTAGGGAGATTTCAATCAATTTTTTGTCTGAAAACGTTGTAGGATTCGCCATCTTTTGGTTAAAATAAGATTATAGGACGGCTCGTTTTAGGATTTCAATCAAAATTTGTCTAAAAACGTTGTAGGATTCACCCTCTCTGCTGCTATATATGTTAACTTTCAAGCCGGGAGAAGAAAGAAAGAAAATAAATTCCAATTTTGGAGGTATTTCCTCCCTATGTCGTAATATCTCTCTTGATTTGTCGCAGTTAACTCCCGATTATTTCAATATGTCTCTCAATTTTCATTTCTCAGAAGAACAAAATCCATATATAATTGTTTTATCAAGTGTGCAGTCCACAGATGTCATATTCTATTTTATCACTTGTGAATATTGTAGTGAAGAAATAATTAATATCACAGGACAGTTTTTGTCTTCAGTAAATAGTTTAAGATTAAACATTATTCACGTAAATTTCAGATTGTTTAACTACTACAGAAGTGCTTCTTGTAAAAAAAAATTGTCACCAAAATCTCCATTTCCGCCCCAAAAAAACTCGGCCAGTTAACACCTGACATTCCTCTACCATATATGTAAAATTTCATTACCATGATTAAATTAAAAGAAGGAATAAAAAAAATACGACGCAGTTTATGTGCCCCTAAAAGACTAATTCAAAATAAATATTTCATTCAGTAAGCAGTGTTATATATCTTAATACTTAAACTAAAGGAAATAGGGTGGGATATAAAATGTGGGAAAACAATGGCCACATACATGTACGGTAATGTTTGACTGCAGATTTGAACTCTTAAAATGAAGTCTTTGGCCTCGAAGTTAAAACAAAATTCGGCACGTTTATTTGCCAATGAATTTCTGGTGCTTACATACACTCTCTGGCACATGGTTTCTTTGAATTATGTCAGAGGGCCAGTCCATTTCACAAGATAAGTGCAATGATAAGGAATAATTGTTAATGTGTTCAACTGTCATTATGTTTGTGTACTTAATTCTAACCTCTAACTATTATGCAGACCAGAATATGAAAAAAGGTCTTGTCCTGGGGGATAATAAGGCGTATCACAGAGAATAATTGCACATTGGGGCAAATGGGCGGGTCAATAGTCGCCTCCCCCAATTTCTATTGTCAGCCAATTATGTGAAACTTTGATTTTCATATCGGATCTCTTTTCTTTTAATCGCTGCTATTTAAACTGCCCAAGGGACATTTTTATATCAGTTCCAATCACTACAGATTTCCGTTTATACATTTTACGTGTAATAGGCATAGACTGAAAAGTTTTTTTAAATAATTTTTTTAATATTTTTTTAAAATTACTTAAATTGTTTTTCTCGAAACACGACGGTGTCAAGGGTTGATAATCTTATTATTATTATTTTTTTTTAGCAAGCTTCCATTTGATTAAAGTCAGATCTCAATTACACATAGGACAGTGGTGACTTTATTTAGATTGT
Organism: Unio pictorum; assembly: GCA_030141615.1. NCBI lineage: Eukaryota > Metazoa > Mollusca > Bivalvia > Unionida > Unionidae > Unio > Unio pictorum. The sequence continues at coordinate 277,031 of JARLTB010000232.1, read as the reverse complement.
AATCTCGAAGAAGAAAAAAAAACATTTACTCATTTCATCAGCACGATCAGGTGTCGGGCTGTCATATTTTTTTATTAGCACTTACTCGGCCTTCTGCCTATTTTCGTAACTCGTACATTTGACACTCTTTACCAGGATTTAAAATATACAATGGTACGTCTGGAACAGTTTCAACTTATAGTCTAGGCTTAGCATTCGTGTATCCTAGAGGTTCTGTTTTTTAGGATCCCTCTGGTAACATTCCTTTGAGAAATGTAATGAGCACAGAGTGCTGTATGGTGTTGCTTTGAAATCAACTCGCTTGCAATAATGTATCCATACTTTTTTTATACCTTTATCTTTCGGAAAAGAAAAAAAAATGAACTCCACAGCCTTTTCTATGTATGCTATTACACCCGTAAGCAACGCAATACGGCATGGTACTCTATATGAAATGAACCTTGCAACTGTAGGTCTGGAAGCTGGAGTCGCTAGTATGACGTCACTTTCCGAAAGTAACCGAATAGGCGCGGAAAATATGCATACGAGGTCACGGAAACTCAGCGCCTAGAAGATATGCTAATATCTCAATATTGGCAGTACGGTCGCACACGACGCTTCAGAATCATGTTTTTCTCTGCAGTGTATTTAATATTATTGTATATTTCCGCTGGTTTCTAGTCTCCTTTAATAATGAAAAATAAAATTTTAGTAAAAATATATTTTGAGAGCTTATCCTATCCGTAATTGTTTTAAAAAAATAAACACAATATTATATTGATGAAATTTTAGTATTTTTACAGGCTTGACATAGGAGTACTCAAAAATGAAAGTAACACCTTATTCATTTGGTGCAGAATCAATAACATGTGTTTCGTGCACATGTAGATACAACACCTGCCGCGGATTGTATTATTTGCTTCACACAGATGTTTGCACCAAGGATAGTTGTGCATATAAAATATACTGGTGTGATCATTAGCACCAAAAACGTTTAAGTTATTGAATTTTGAATATGATGGTGTTTCCATCTGTTTACTATAGAGTTGAATTAGTACAGTGACTCCTTAAGCAAGTACCAATGGTCCGAAATGAGTGCTTCGACCAGTTTGTTTTGCTTACAAAATAGCCACTGTATAAGTTGGACAAACGTGTTGTCTGGTGTGAACATTCCCGTTAGCTAAATGTCCGCTCATTTGTGGGTTCAGAAATAGTCGGCAAATGTTTTCTCTAAAGTAACAATGATATGTGCTCAATCATCGACAGAGAATCAACCGAATCAATGTTATCGCTTTGTTTTCTCACTGAATTGCACTGTTTCTCCTTTATACATTTTAATTGCTTTCTGACATCAAAATTACCCATTTTGTTCACATTCATCGTTGTTATGTTTGATTCAGAGTGTGTAATAGACGAGTCTTCAAAGTTAAATATACGCATGCGTGTGCATAAACCTTAGACACGTTTCATTATTCAGGACCTTATCCATATTTCCAATATATGTGATCCTACTTATATTTCCAATAGATGTGATCCTACTTAAAGATAATAGAATGAATATATTTTTAAATAACCTTTCCTCTTTCAACAAATCTCCGGTAATGTACTTTAAATGATCTGATACATCAAAGTGTGAGGGTCCATCAACCTCAAATTGTATCGTCGGAGTCTAAGAATATAGATTACTTTTGCTTTTATATGTTGTTGCTGCTGATGGGGGTGGTGGTGGCGGTGAAAAGGAATTTCATACTTACAATTTGTGTATAAATTAGTGTCTCGCTCAGAATGTTTATGGAATATAATAGAAAAATAGTACTCAACATGATTCCAAAATTGTAATGTCTTTGATGTGGGGCCAGGCCATGTAGCATCAAAAATGGAAATTTAAATTTGACACACAATGTAACTTTAATTCGAATCGAGCGAATCGAGCGATGATCTCAAAACATCCAGGATTCTGTGAAATTTGGGTTTGCTACTAACATGCTTAATTGTAATCGCAAAGTAGAAACAATTAAAACGTTTGGTTGTGGTATACGTTTCGGATTAGACACATTGCCATAATAAACATCGTATCTATAGGCAGAATTTCTGCGTTATCGAGAGCGAAGATGGACGTGAAACTGTCTTGAACAAGATATAGGCAGTGTTTCTCTTAATCATTCCTACAAAAACGTGCCGGCAAAAATTATTTATTTATTAGGTATCTCCACAACGATCAAATTCCTCTCTATCCGAAAGAGAAATACACACATAAGCGGCCTCCACCCACACACAGACTCACACAGAGAGATTCGGAATCGAGAGAGTCATCAGCGTGGTGAAAAATAACATCCGTTCCTGCGTACTCGACGAAACCTCTTTACTGTATTATATCAGGTGGATATTATGTCGATACAAATCACGAGGCGAACTGATAGACAGAGCTAGTGAATTTATATCCTTAAATGGTGAAAAGTTTTCTACTTCAACATATTCTAAAGCTCCAACCCATACAGAAATGTTTCCCTGCCAATATAAAATGTCCTATATACGCATGCCTTTATAATAGTAAATACTTTATTTCTTCAAGTTAGAAGATAATTAAAGAGCCCCATTTAAAGGAAAGATAACTCTAGAGCGATAGAACGGCGAAAAGGTAAAAGAAGGAAATGGTCAGAAAGATGTATTACACTACGAGAACATACTATGTAAGCTTCTTTCTGGGTTCTATCGTATATTACACATAAAACAAAATTTGAAAGATAAATGAGCATTTAAATAAATTAACACTCTGTGAGTTTTCATTTCTTTCCGAAAACCTTTAATGAGCGCCAAATGTAGGGGACATACTGCATTTAGGAGAAAACAAGAGATACAACGAAAAAGAAATGTCTACAATAGCTTACATAGTTTTAATAAATGGGTGTGTTTTAAAAAATTTAAGAGACAAGTACAAAATGACAAATGTAATAAACTGTACATGTGAACGTAATTTCTTTTAATATATTTGACAAAAAATATTAAAGAAAATACTGATGAATATATATTACGAGGGTATGACATAAAGATTATATTCCTGATTTTACCATTGTGTTAATGCAAATCACTCTGAAACAAACTGACTGCATATCAAAACTAAAATGAATATAAAAAAGCCTATAAAACACTATTCTCTTGGGATATTAAAGACAAAACTCATTTAAGCATACCAGCTTGCAAAATAGCTTAAATTATGTCATAACAGCTAAATAAAGTGTTCACTGTCTGATAATTGGTAAGCTAATTGTGGCAGCTAATTTGTTATCATTGTGTAGAGTGTTGTCTACGTGACAACCTAGCTAATTACTTTAAATTAAACAGAGAAAGTGTCATGGTGTTGAAATCTTCCTACACTGAGACTTGTAAACTTTTCGATGCTGAAGTTTGTAGCGTTTTTCCCGATTGTGACTTAGATGCAGTGTACGATATTAATTCTTCTGATCCCTTTCTCCGTTTGTCCAATAAAGTTCTTGCTCTTGCCGATATCAATCGGAACACTTTCCACGTACATACAAAGCATAAACAAATGAATATGCCCTGCAAAGTGTTCAGAACAATAAACACATACCACAATGCCGGAATTTGTGCCATATTTGAGATGAATGCAAACATCCACGTCAATCCCATAATAAGTGATAATTTAATGTAAATTAAAAATTTACACTTGCTGTTTTTCTTCTGTACCATTGCCGACTGGTTCCTAGCACGGTAAATGTGAACGGCCGTAGCAGAAAAGGCAACGATGTCAAACAATTTAAATAGCAATAATGGTCCTATGAAAAACAGAATCAAAGCTTCTCTGTTTCGGATCCAGCACACACCTGCACCGTAGTTTGGCTGCCAGTGTCGGACATGAGTTTCAATATTAGCAAAATTTACAGCTACCGCCGCTATCACAATTAGAAGTGGAAGTGTCCAAGCATAAGCAGAGTAAGTATAAAATCGCTTGGAAGATTTTCCGTCATTGTTCATTACCGTAAATTGTCTAGAAAATGTCCACCAAAGGTCAAAGTCCATGATGTTCATCCAGCAAAACGAGGCAAGGAAAAAATAATGCATTGCTATAGCGACTGCGATGCATAATCCACTCACCATTTCAAACGCTGCCGACACAAGAAAGAGAAAGTTTGCTACAAAAAGAGCGGCTATTAGGCTCATTAACATCTTTCCAGGAATATTTCTTAGTTGATGGAAACAGGAATACACTACAAAGTTTATCAGCAGGGCAAATAGAGATAAAATTTCACCAGCCAACGTGATAGTTACCTCTTCATAAGCAAACATTGGTACGTATCCAGTTCCTTGTTTAGATATATCAGCGCATACAAATGTTTGGTTTCCATCAATACGGTACTCTGTTTCATTGTAAATTTTTCCAGTGGACAAAATCCTGATGTTCTTCCCCGAAAGAAATTCAAATGTTCCAGATTTTAGTAAGACATAGAGGCATGACTGGTTTCCAAATGGGAATGTTGTATTGGACTTGATTTCATTTGAATCCTGTATTAAACTACACTTTCCTGATTCGAAAACAAACGGTTCGTAGCAAAATACAGTGCTGCAATGGTTTTCAAACGGATCATATATTTCGCCAGCAGAACATCTCGATCCATATTCTATTTGAACACCGTCTTTCTCACCCACTGCAATATTTAAATCAACAAGAAGTCGATAGCTGTATAACTTTCTTTTATCTATATCCGACGCGGTAGTTGAAAACGGAACTTTTATTGGATCGCATTGTAAAATATTTTCATCCACACCATTACACAAGGCGCAGTGGATATTTTTGTAAGCATCCATTCCTCCATATACTACGGCATACTCTCCATTGGTACACATATGTACCAGCGACGTACGGGTAGAATTGTATGCTTCACGACAAGTATCTATGATGTCATATTGACGGCAAGTTCGGTACATAATGTTTGGCCCCGGTGGAATAAGTCGAAAAGCACATTTGTTTGTACTTGGTCTTTTACTAGCGTTGTCGAAGTGAAAGTCTTCCTTGCACATCAGTTCTGGTTTCCAGAATATATAATCCGTCACAGAATTACACAAAGCACAGTATGTATTCATAAAGTGCAGACCGGTATGAATATCGGTCACAGTAATTCGTTCAATAAAGTTGTCTAATCTTGGTGCTTCGCACATTTTCCTAACCTGCAAGCCACCCCAGTTCGACGGACATTTGTTCACAATAAGAAACGGAGAACCATAATTTATTTCCGGAATATGTAGGCAAGAGAATACATATTTTGGTGGCAGATGCTGTGATGTAAAAGATTCGGATTGATGTCGTTTGTCCCAGCAGCAATCTTCAAGATGGCGACAAATTTCATCGCAAAAGCAGTTTCGGGGTAAAAATGAAACTGCAATGCACGAATAGGTCGAGTTACAAATGGAGGAACCAAGAGCGGTATTATGATCCGTAAAATCTGTGAAATCATAAATATCGTAGTCAGTAGGAGTCCTTGATGTGGTAGAAACGCTAAGCAAGTTACTTGGAAATATGTCTTTGTCTCTGCTCGTAGATCCATACAATTTATCCGGAACACAAAGTATCGGGCATAGAAACAAATATTCTATCAACATGATATGCATCAATATTATTTGACAAAAAAAACCCGACATCGTTCTTATTTGAACACGAACGCCAGTCATCACTCTAATTTAGAGGTTTCATATGAATCACAAAAGATCAAAATCGGTGATACCCGGGTTTCCTCGAGCTGAAGTTTCTAAAAGCTATCTACTTAATTGATGCCTTATTTTAGTATGTAATATCCCATCATCAACGGTGTCTTACTCACAGTCTGCATATTTCCGTAAAGTTACAATATATTGTTAGCCGAATGGCTGTTATATTCTATATAAGTTCTCAAAAAACCTACCGGTAGCAGACATTTGTGTAACTAGCTGAGCTATTACGGATTCTTCCTGTAACAATATCAGAGCAGTGTGTGAAGACGGTTTAGAAATAACAGTTTACCCTGCTTTAACGCTTGTGCAGAGTGTACAGCAGAATTTTTTTTATGAGAGTGATTTGTGTGTGATTTAGATATTAGTACGTAGTTGTACAGTACTGGGGCATCATGCCACATACATATATAATCATGCGGTCCCAGTCCAATTTTCCTGACACCACGCGGACTAGTCATAACACTAACATGATTAACGATGTGGGCCAAACGAGAGATAATTATGAAGGTTTATATATTATACGTAATAACTGAGTATCAATTGGGCACGTTTAAGTTTTGTAGTACAGTATTGTTTTTGTCTAAACACAGCATTGAATATCACTGCATTGATTACTCTCTCTCTCTCTCTCTCTCTCTCTCTCTCTCTCTCTCTCTCTCTCTCTCTCTCTCTCTCTCTCTCTCTCCCATTTACATCTGAAGGAACGTTGCTAATTAAGCATTAATTTGTACCTAAAAGGTTGAGAACATTCTACACGTGATGCTGCCGGAATCGGTTTACAGCTTAGCATTTTCAATCAATTTGATCACTTGAGTTTGTTTGTTTGAATGAATGAAATTACCTTCGAGCAGGGCCGGCGCTTCCGCTTGGCGAACTAGGCGATCGCCTAGGGCGCTGGGCTAAGGGTTTATTTCATGATGGGCGGGTGGAGGAGGGCGTGAGTGGAAGGGGGCGCCAGATATCTGAGCTCGCCTAGGGCGCCAAAATGCCTTGCCCCGGCGCTGCCTTCGAGGCACGTAAACAAGTGAAAGGTTATAGCCTTTCGAGACAACTGTAGTAAGGTATTTTATCTCTAGGTAAATCCCAATGGCCAAACCGGTTTAGGATGGATTCGAACCACCATCTATATTGTCTTCAGCCCCCATTGACAACTAATGAGTCAGCGGTGCTGGCTTTATGAATTTTATCAGATTTTGTTTTACCAACATGGTTTGATTACTTCTTTTAATTGCACCAGAAAACTAGAACTGAGTTTTGAGGACACAGATGTTTAGCCGAAATAATCTATTCGGGATTGTCTTGATTGACTCAAAATGCAACCTCTAATTTCTAAGTCAAATCTTTACCAAATATTAACGGAAACATTACAAAACAGATTTGTTCGACATCTTGCCATTGAGCATACATATATTGGGATTGAATCCATGAAGGCTACAATAATATTTAGGGCGAATATATAATTCATGATACAAGGGAAGTATCCAAGACACGAAGTCAATGAAAAATATCGGCCAATTAATCAAGGAAATAGGTAACAATTAAACAAGATTTGGAGCTTTTAAATATAACGCTACACGCTATTTCGTTTAGGTCTATAACAAGCTCCAAGTACATTGTTAATGCATATATGCTTTGATAGCACGTTAAAGCATCACATAATATGGTAACAGCATAAAAAACACAATCAATTTGATGTTGTTGTTGTGGTAGGGTCTAACACCATATTTCAGCATATGATATGCTATACATGGTAGCTAGTATAAATGGAGGAGAAGGAGCCCTGGAAGACTCCGGAAAGATCCACCGACCCACGAGAAGCTACTGGCAAGCTTTCTCACGTACCAACTCTGGCCAAGCCTGAGATTCGAACCAAACGCAGACAGAGATGAGATGGCAGTGATCGATAACGGTGAGAGCTTTATGCCACTAGGCCACCTGGGGCCTACAACTAATTTAACGTTTATGAATGTAACATGCCATACCATGTCTGACTCGATGTATCCATGTTTCCATTTTTATTAAATTGTGAATACATATATCGTCGGCAAAACGTAGCTCAATTCGGTCTCAGCTCTACCAGTTGTGAGCAGTTTCTCCGCAGACATAAATTTTACAATGGCTTAGCCCAAATTAAACATACATTTCTAACCAAGATTGTAATGTCTTAATCCAAAAATTGAACATGCCTTCCTGACTGAGGTCATAGTGATTTCATCCAAATTAACAATAAATTTCTGACTGAGATTATAATGCTATAAAAATTAAACATCAAACTTGTTTCTTGACGTATGCACAAGGGACAATACCATGTCCTTTGGTAAGTGATGGATTGAAGTCGAGTTCTTGTTCTTGGATTCAATTTCATACCTGGCATTCGATCTATATTCAAGGTTACACGAAAGCTGATATACAGAAACATGGATATCAAGATTCACAGATCAGTATACATCTGCCCATTGACAGATCAGTATACATCGGCACATTGCCAGATCAGTATATATCGGCACATTGACAGATCAGTATACATCGGCACATCGCCAGATCAGCATATATCGGCCCATTGACAGATCAGTATATATCGGCACATTGACAGATCAGTATACATCGGCACATTGACAGATCAGTATATATCGGCACATTGACAGATCAGTATATATCGGCACATTGACAGATCAGTATACATCGGCACATCGCCAGATCAGTATATATCGGCACATTGACAGATCAGTATATATCGGCACATTGACAGATCAGTATATATCGGCACATTGACAGATCAGTATATATCGGCACATTGACAGATCAGTATATATCGGCACATTGACAGATCAGTATACATCGGCACATCGCCAGATCAGTATACATCGGCACATCGCCAGATCAGTATATCTCGGTACATTGACAGATCAGTATACATCGGCACATTGACAGATCAGTATATATCGACACATTGACAGATCAGTATATCTCGGTACATTGACAGATCAGTATACATCGGCACATTGACAGATCAGTATACATCGGCACATCGCCAGATCAGTATATCTCGGTACATTGACAGATCAGTATATATCGGCACATTGACAGATCAGTATATCTCGGTACATTGACAGATCAGTATATATCGGTACATTGACAGATCAGTATATATCGGCACATTGACAGATCAGCATATATCGGCACATTGACAGATCAGCATATATCGGCACATTGACAGATCAGTATATATCGACACATTGACAGATCAGTATATATCGGCACATTGACAGATCAGTATATATCGGTACATTGACAGATCAGTATACATCGGCACATCGCCAGATCAGTATATCTCGGTACATTGACAGATCAGTATATATCGGCACATTGACAGATCAGTATACATCGGCACATTGACAGATCAAGATCAGTATACATCGGCACATCGCCAGATCAGTATATCTCGGTACATTGACAGATCAGTATATATCGGCACATTGACAGATCAGTATACATCGGCACATCGCCAGATCAGTATATCTCGGTACATTGACAGATCAGTATATATCGGCACATTGTCAGATCAGTATACATCGGCACATTGACAGATCAGTATACATCGGCACATCGCCATTTCAGTATATCTCGGTACATTGACAGATCAGTATATATCGGCACATTGACAGATCAGTATACATCGGCACATCGCCAGATCAGTATATATCTTGGCACATTGACAGATCAGTATATATCGGCACATTGACAGATCAGTATATCTCGGTACATTGACAGATCAGTATATCTCGGTACATTGACAGATCAGTATATATCGGCACATTATGACAAGGTTGATCTTGATCAATCTACTGCGTTATAAAGCTGATATAGCAGCTTCAGTTTGTACTGTTAGTTATTTCATTATTTCATTACTTATGTTTGTAGTGTTATTTATTTCATTATTTCATTACTTATGTTTGTAGTGTTATTTATTTCATTATTTCATTACTTATGTTTGTACTGTTATTTATTTCATTAATTCATTACTTATGTTTGTACTGTTATTTATTTCATTATTTCATTACTTATTTTTGTACTGTTATTTATTTCATTATTTCATTACTTATGTTTGTACTGTTATTTATTTCATTAATTCATTACTTATGTTTGTACTGTTATTTATTTCATTAATTCATTACTTATGTTTCTACTGTTATTTATTTAATTATTTCATTACTTATGTTTGTAGTGTTATTTATTTCATTATTTCATTACTTATGTTTCTACTGTTATTTATTTAATTATTTCATTACTTATGTTTGTAGTGTTATTTATTTCATTATTTCATTACTTATGTTTGTAGTGTTATTTATTTCATTATTTCATTACTTATGTTTGTAGTGTTATTTATTTCATTATTTCATTACTTATGTTTGTACTGTTATTTATTTCATTATTTCATTACTTATGTTTGTAGTGTTATTTATTTCATTATTTCATTACTTATGTTTGTAGTGTTATTTATTTCATTATTTCATTACTTATGTTTGTACTGTTATTTATTTCATTATTTCATTACTTATGTTTGTAGTGTTATCTATTTCATTATTTCATTACTTATGTTTGTAGTGTTATTTATTTCATTATTTCATTACTTATGTTTGTAGTGTTATTTATTTCATTATTTCATTACTTATGTTTGTACTGTTATTTATTTCATTATTTCATTACTTATGTTTGTACTGTTATTTATTTCATTATTTCATTACTTATGTTTGTAGTGTTATTTATTTCATTATTTCATTACTTATGTTTGTAGTGTTATTTATTTCATTATTTCATTACTTATGTTTGTACTGTTATTTATTTCATTATTTCATTACTTATGTTTGTAGTGTTATTTATTTCATTATTTCATTACTTATGTTTGTAGTGTTATTTATTTCATTATTTCATTACTTATGTTTGTAGTGTTATTTATTTCATTATTTCATTACTTATGTTTGTACTGTTATTTATTTCATTATTTCATTACTTATGTTTGTAGTGTTATCTATTTCATTATTTCATTACTTATGTTTGTACTGTTATCTATTTCATTATTTAGTGTTAAGACCCCAAACAGCAAATTATGTTTACTAGAAGGTGAATAACTCCAACTCTAAATAAGTAAGCGTTTCCACAATGATTCTCAGATCATTGTGTGTATCTGCGATAACCAAAGACAAAGTGAAAGCCATTTAACGGTTTAGTTCTTTAGATTCAGCTTGTGGTTATGAATTTCTATTAACTGATTTTCTGACCTACGTGTTTAATGTGCCCTACCCTTTTACCGACGGATTATGATACGGTTTGCATCGTGAAGTAGAAATTTGTGTGTGTGTGTGTGTGTGTGTGTGTGTGTGTGTGTGTGTGTGTGTGTAATTTGGATGTTTAATGTATCTTTAACAATATTTCAGTAATTTCGCAACGATGTTTGCAGTGTAGCAGTTTATTGTGATGTCTAGCATTGAGACATCGAGGCGCAGGCATGGAGTATCACGTCCCACCCAGGGATATTATCCTGACACCAAGCCGACCAGTCCTTACACTAACCTCTTAATGCTAAGCGCCTTTTTAAAATCTCTTTGTACGACTCGGCCTAGGTTCGAACCTGCGACCTCCTGCATCCGAGACAGATACTCAAACCACAAGGTCACCGGAGAGGTCGAAAGTAGAGATATCATGAAATAAATCGCGTCCGATGAAATTATGAATTGTCTATAACAAAAGAAAAATAAAGGATAAATAAGTTAAGTTTTAAAAAATGTGAGGAAATTAAACGCTTATATCGATCATTATACACGCTGGATCGACTTAAGTTCGAGATCGGAGTAATTTTGAGGCCTGCGTATTTTAAAGCATGAATATTGGTAGAATAACACGTTATCCGTTTCTGTATGTGTTCCAAAATTATTTATATATTTTTTAGAAAAGTGAATTAAAAAAAATATTTTGGAGGTGGCTTAATTTAGGTTTGGTGAAGAATTTACAGGTTCAGTCCCATTGGATGAGTGATTTTTAAAAGTACATTCTCACACATAGTTTAGAACGTTTGTGTTTTATAATACTATTAGAACAGAAATGTTAGTAAAAGTAATAGGATAGTAATTATCTCTAACTTGTATTAAAGTGAATTTTTCACTAAAATATATTGACGTAATTTTCTACTAAAATACATTAAGATTTAATTTTATTTATTCACATACCACAGCTATCTACTATTTTAATAAGTTGCGCGATTAAAAGCAAGGCACAATTGGCTTGGATTGTAATCTTGTAATGGTCAGCAAGAATAATATGCCCGTTAATTGATTACGTGATTGCGGACGAAGCACCCCGGAATTCCAATTGGGTTAGTGCCTTCAATTAGATGCACTTCTAGAATCCCAATTTGGAGAGTGATTTTAATTAGGTGAGTGGATTGCTGACGCGTCAAACTTTTAGACACTCATAGAATTCCAATTAGGTGAGTGGTTTTAATTAAACGAATAAGCTGTTGACGCATCTAACTTTCGGTCGAATGACGGAAACAAACATGGACGACCTATAATAGGGCTGAGGGTCTCTTCTCGCTGGATTCAATTGAACAATGACATAGTTTGCTTTACCATAATTGGTCACGTGGTTGCGTCGGAATCTCGTATTAAAAGATGCGACACTCGCCAATCAGTGCTTTCATTCTGAAGCCAGAAAAGACTCTCTCTCATTATAGGTAAGTACCGCCTATGTTCGTAAACTTCTTTAATGAAGAATAGGCACTTTTAATGTTTGAGATTGTAACGGTAAAGTTCATATGTTTGCAACATGTTTTTACTGAATTTTTTTCTTTTATAATATATTGTAATGGAATTGTTTTGAAGAATTCATATTCATTTATATTTATGGTAAAATTTAGTGTAAAAGACGAATCCACTTTCAACTTCATGTTTAGATTCAATGTTGAGGTAAAGTATTCTTTAAGTAACAGATCATATTATTTAGTAACATATTCCAAATCAGTATTATATTTTAAATGAGTAAAATACATTTCTTCCAAAATGATTGTGCAGTAATCGCAACTATTACATTTTATACTCTTTAGCTCTCATGAAATTAATCGAGATTTAACTATTTGTATTGTATTCTAAAATGAAGAAATTATATAAATGAATGAAGTGATGAGATCTTAGGAAAAGTGTTTTTTCATATGTGTTTCATTTATTTTGAATATAAAGCTTGCATATGTATTTTTGGAATGTAGTAATATATGTATATTAGTTTTTGAAATAAAGTGCTTTCATTCTGAAGACAGAAAAGACTCTCTCTCTCTCTCTCATTACAGGTCAAATCCCGTACCCTTCCCCAAGACATTGTCATCATCTTTGTGACACCCTTTTCTAAGGAACTCTTTATTCTCTTCTCTTTATCGTTCCGGGTTCCCAGATTAATACATCTATGTGTTTATGAGAACAAAACCGTAACAATTCTCATAAAAATACTCCTATCCCATATATCTTACTCTCGAGGGTAAAACGTCGTAAGAACTGGCTTACTTTTCTAATATGGATTTCATTTCAGGATCGGGATCATTTCGAATTTTAAAGGACTTTTACTCTGATCCCGAAGCTTAAAATGCTGATAATTTTCTCTCTCTCTCTCTCTCTCTCTCTCTCTCTCTCTCTCTCTCTCTCTCTCTCTCTCTCTCTCTCTCTCACACACACACACACACACAGACACACACACACACACACACATATATATATATAATGCATGCCATGCAGCTTTATTTTAAAACAGTTTACGTGGATCAGCTTCTACGGAGTGGATATTACTCTGCATCAAGTGTTTCATTTCACCCCGCAACTTGATGATTAACGTGTTCCTTCCTGAATCACGATAGGAAATGCGGTTCTTGAGAGTACTCGAAAAGAATGTTATTAATGAAACGAAATTAGTCAAATATATTGTGACTGTACTTTTGGTAAATTGGTAATTGACAAACACTGAAGATCATTTTTAAACTCGGTCACTATATTTAGCCAGTGAAAAAAGTGTATAAAGTTTAATCAAAGTTTAACATTTTCGAAACAAAAACTGCTTAATCGATATTAAAATGGGTCTAAAACGATTTTCGCCAGGACAGATAGCGTTATGTCAATCTAATTATAATCCAGATATACGTATAATACTATCTGTATTATTCTAGCCTTGGGATGTACCAGAACTTTGACATTTCTGAAAGAGCATGGGTCGTTTGAAATATATTATTGCCAACAACCAATAACACATTAGAAACCATATCTGATAGGCTAGTCAGACCAAGTGGACAGGTAATTCTAAGGGTCACCAAAAACAAAAACTTTCATTGGTGTTTGTTAGATCTCCATGATATCGGAGATCTTAATTTGAATCAGATTGGTCATGTATTTTTCAAGATCACTGGTGTTTTCAAGAATAGATGATGTTATTGATACACAAAAATTTTGATAACTTGCAAACATACCAATTCTAACCGCCTCAGTTTTCACTAACTTTAAAACTAAGTGAAAGTGTAAAGAGTGTTCAGTGGTCTAAAGCCCTTATCGTCAGGGGCAAATACCATCTCAACACTGTGTGTGAGGTCGAATCTTGGGCTAGGCCAATGTTGATATCTGAGAAAGCTTCCCAGCAGCTTCCAGGTGGTTGGTGGATGTTCCCGGGGTTTTCTTGAGTTCATCATCCACCAGTTGTGACAAATATTTCCTCTAGTTATTTCACCCACTTATTTTCCTACCATACCACCCCGAAATGATCGAAAATAAATAAAACCACATTTGTAACTCTTATTATTTTTCTGATTACTGAGCGTCGGATTCTTAATCCCAGTGTAGCAAAAGAGTATGATTGGGAAAGGCAATTAGCTTTGATTTCCTCTGCATGTGATAGCCACGAATGTGTTAAAAGTGTCTTTAGAACCAACCAATTTGATGATGGTGGCCGGCATCATACATAATTTGATGATGATGGTTGTTTCTCATCATACATAATTTGATGATCATAGTTGGCATCATACATAATTTGATGATGAGGGTTGGTATCTAATATAATTTGATGATGATGGATGGTATCTAATATAAATTGATGATGGTTGATTGGCATTATACATAATTGGATTATGATCGTCGACATCATAAATAATTTGATGATGATGGTTGGCATCATACATAACTTGATGATGATGGTTGGCATCATACATAATTTGATGATGATGGTTGGTATCATAAATAATTTGATGATGATGGTTGGTATCATAAATAATAATATGATGATGATGGTTGGTATCATAAATAATAATATGATGATGGTTGGTATCATAAATAATAATATGATGATGGTTGGTATCATAAATAATAATATGATGATGATGGTTGGTATCATACATAATTTGATGATGATGGTTGGTATCATACATAATTTGATGATGATGGTTGGTATCATAAATAATTTGATGATGATGGTTGGTATCATACATAACTTGATGATGATGGTTGGTATCATACATAATTTGATGATGATGGTTGGTATCATAAATAATTTGATGATGATGGTTGGTATCATACATAATTTGATGATTATGGTTGGTATCATACATAATTTGATGATTATGGTTGGCATCATATATAATTTTGATGATGATGGTTGGTATCATAAATAATTTGATGATGATGGTTGGCATCATACATAGTTTGATGATGATGGTTGGCATGATACATAATTTGATGGTGATGGTTGGTATCATAAATAATTTGATAATGGTGGTTGGCATCATACATAACTTGACGATAATGGTTGGTATCATCCATAATTTGATGATGATAGTTGGTATCATACATAATTTGATGATGATGGTTGGTATCATACATAATTTGATGATGATGGTTGGTATCATAAATAATTTGATGATGATGGTTGGTATCATAAATAATTGGATGATAATGGTTGGTATCATACATAATTTGATGATGATGGTTGGTATCATAAATAATTTGATGATGATGGTTGGTATCATAAATAATTGGATGATAATGGTTGGTATCATCCATAATTTGATGATGATGGTTGGTATCATACATAATTGGATGATGATGGTTGGTATCATACATAGTTTGATGATGATGGTTGGTATCATACATAATTTGATGATGATGGTTGGTATCATACATAATTTGATGATGATGGTTGGTATCATAAATAATTTGATGATGATGGTTGGTATCATAAATAATTGGATGATAATGGTTGGTATCATCCATAATTTGATGATGATGGTTGGTATCATACATAATTGGATGATGATGGTTGGTATCATACATAGTTTGATGATGATGGTTGGTATCATACATAATTCGATGATGATGGTTGGTATCATACATAATTTGATGATGATGGTTGGTATCATACATAGTTTGATGATGATGGTTGGTATCATACATAATTTGATGATGATGGTTGGTATCATAAATAATTCGATGATGATGGTTGGTATCATACATAATTCGATGATGATGGATGGTATCATAAATAATTGGATGATGATGGTTGGTATCATACATAGTTTGATGATGATGGTTGGTATCATACATAATTTGATGATGATGGTTGGTATCATACATAATTTGATGATTATGGTTGGTATCATACATAATTTGATGATGATGGTTGGTATCATACATAGTTTGATGATGATGGTTGGTATCATACATAATTCGATGATGATGGTTGGTATCATAAATAATTTGATGATGATGGTTGGTATCATACATAGTTTGATGATGATGGATGGTATCATACATAATTCGATGATGATGGATGGTATCATACATAGTTTGATGATGATGGTTGGTATCATACATAGTTTGATGATGATGGTTGGTATCATACATAATTTGATGATGATGGTTGGTTGACATCATGTATGATGTAAAGATAATAGTTTGTAAGTGCCTCTAGAATCAACTAACCAGTCAACAACTAGTGACCCCCTTACAAATCAATACCATATGAAATCATAGTGATATTGTCAAGCGAGATCCAAATATGTCAATTCAAATTAAACAGACAAATGGAAGATAGACTGTTTCGTCACAAGGAGCTACGCAATAGTCTGATTAAATGACACCAGCGTGAAGTGACGAATCTTGCTTAACATAACGTACGTATCCAGACAGCCGTCGGATGGCTTAAGAGATGTGACGTTATGTATTTCATGGCTTAAGAGATGTGACGTTATGCATTTCATGGCTTAAGAGATGTGACGTTATGTATTTCATGGCTTACGAGATGTGACGTTAT